>CAOLHI010000635.1:520000-564936 GCA_948474755.1 Ctenosaura bakeri | reverse complement strand
GGAAACAGTGGAAAGATGTAAAGGAACTCCGCATTCCAAGGAAACTGGAATGCATCCCCAAGAGAGCCTGGGCCAGCTCTGGAACAATAACTGGGACACTTCTTGTTCTGGTTGGTTGCAAAGAGATCGACGGTTGGAGTGCCCCATCAGGACACTATTCAGCAAAAACCGGCACTGGAGAGGGACAACTCGTGGTGGCACGCTGTGTCTCTGCTCAGTGTGTCTGCTGTAACATTGTCCCATTCCGCTAAGTGAACTGCAGTGGGGTGTACCCACAATGGGATGCACCAGTCCCAAATGCATAGAGCCAGATGAAGCAAGGTGGCGGAATGAGTGCCTCCTTGTTGATTCACATAGCAGATGGCTGTCGTATTGTCTGAGAGAACTTGGACAGTCCGTCCGACAGCAAGGTTCCGAAAGGCCCGAAGAGCCTTGAAGACCACCAGGAGCTCCAACGCGTTGATATGAAGATGAGTTTCCAGGCTGGCCCAGTGGCCTTGCACCGAGAAACGACAGCAGTGGGCTCCCCAACCGAGGAGGGATGCGTTGGTGGTGATGGTAAGTGACTGACGGGGCTCAGCAAATGGTATTCCTGACAGTAGATGGTGTGGAGACAGCCACCAGCGGAGGGAATCTCTGACTAGCTGAGGGACCTGCAGAATCCAACACTGATCATCAAGGAGAGGAGTGGGTCAAAATGGCAGAGGAACCAGTGTTGAAGAAGGTGAGCCCGGAGGCGAGACAGGTAGGTGACTGCAGTCATGGCTGCCATGTAGCCGAGGAGCTGTTGGATCCAGCGAGCAGAAATGGGGTGCGCAGCACGGCAGTCACGACTTGGCGCAAACTCCGTGCGCGTTTCATCGGCAGGTATGCCATTGTGGAAGTGGAGTCCAGAGTGGTTCCAATGAAATCTGTGGTGAGTGACGGTTCCAAGTGGGACTTACTTCTTGGGGTTCACCCTGAGGCCAAGATCGGAAAGAAGGGAGAGGGTAAGATGAATGTCCTTGTATAGCTTCTGTTTTGCAGGGCGCCACCAGTAGCCAATTGTCCAGACAGGGGTACACCATGATGTGTTTCATATGGAGGTAAGACACCACAGGGGCTAGGCATTTGGTGAAGATCCTGGGGGTGGTAGACAGGCTGAACGGCAGGACCTTGTACTGGTAACAGACGCTGTTGACCGCAAACCAGAGGTACGTCCTGTGCTGGGGGCAAATAGCGATATGGAAGTAGGCATCTTGTAGGTCTATTGACGCAAACCAGTCCCAACACCTGAGGAAAGGCAGGATGGAGGACACGGTGACCATCTTGAATTTCTGAGGGGAGATGAAAGAGTTCACCCCCGGAGGTCCAGAATGGGTCAGAGAGTGCTGTCTGACTTGGGTACCATGAAATACCAGGAGAAGAAGCCAGTGGATTTGGCCAAGGGCAGCAGCTGCTCTATGGCTCCTTTGAGGAGGAGGGTCTCAATCTCCTTGAGAAGGGAAGGACTGGCAGGGGTGGAGTAGAATACACCGAGAGGAGGAGTATCTTGAAACTCGATGGCGTAACCAAGACAGACGATGGTTAACACCCATGAGTCTGAAGTGATGGCATTCCAGGTGTTGAAGTGGAGATCCAGTGCTGGGGTTCTGGACAGGTGGCTTGGAAGGTGGAAGAAAGGTAGAGGTGGCAACCTGCAAATGAAGTCAAAAAGCGACTTGGTGGTCGAAGAAGAGTTCTTTGATGATGGTTGGTGGTGCCTGAAGGAGTGGCGGGAGGAAGTCAGCAGAGAAGATTGGTGAGATGTGCGACGAGGAGAACGCAACCTGTAAGAGTAGGAAGGGCGTCTCTATGAGGAGCGAGACGAAGATGGTCTTCTAGGTTGAGCTGCCGGGTGAAGACCCATCTTTTTAGCTGTCAGACGAGGTTTCGTAAGATGGTCCATAGCATCATCTGTAGTCGCATGGAAGAGTCCTTGGCCATCAAAGGGCAGGTCCTTGATCCTTTTTCTGTTATCCTCGGTCAACCCAGCGGACTGAAGCCATGCGAATTGGTGAAGTGTAATCGCACTGACCATCACCCGTGCTGCACCCTCCACAGCGTGTCGGGAAGGTAGAATCTGTTGGTTACAGAGAGCCACAGACTCGTTATAAAATTGGATGGCAGTGGCTCTGTGGTCATCCAGCAGGTGGGAAAGGAGAGGGAAGAATCTATCCCAAATGTTACGCTGATAGGCCGCCAGCCAAACCTGAGTGTTGGAGATTCTGGCAATCAATGAAGAGGCCGAATAAAACCGACGCCTGAAGATATCTAAATGACGACCCTCACAACCAGGGGGAGTTGTGTGAGCCCTTTTGCTGCCTTTTGTTTGGGAGGATTCCACAACAATTGAGTTTGGAGTCAGATGATTGAAGAGGAAGTTGACATCCTTCTGAGTGCAGTAAAGGTGCTCCAGATGGTGAGGGATTGGCTGGAGAGAGGTCAGTTGGGCCCAAGGATGCTTCAGCACCTCCTGCAAGATGGGAAGAAATGGAATTGGAGCCGTTGATGGAGACCGAGTGTCAACGTAATGGAATACTGGGCCCTGTACCGTAGGAGCGCGGCCAGAGATATCAAGGCCTAAGGCATTGGCCGTTCTGATAGGGATGTCAGAAAACTGATTGACATCCTCTGGAGCCGAATCAGGAGTTGGGTCCCCAAAAGCGAGAGGCAAGGAGGTATGAGATTGAGGAGTAGAATCAGTTGAATCACTGTTGGAATCATAAGAGCCAGAAGAAGCAGACAATGATCGAGGTGATCAAGAGTGGTGACCCTGGGTAGCCGATGGTGCAGGAAGAAGAGCCGTTGGAGTGGGAGTGGAGACCGTAAGGATGGACGGAGTCGGTACTGAGGCCGGTATCGAAACTGGTATTGAGGCCAGTGCCAACGAAATGGGTAGAATGGTCAGAATCGGTGCCGTGACAGACTGTGTCAGTAGGGAGGCTGACATAGTAGTTGGCAGAGTGGACGCAGGTTGAGTATCCGGTGGAGGTCGGGACACCGTCACTGTCACCCAGGGAGGTGGTGAGACAGCTTGATGGTGAGGCGATCGGTCATGGCATCAGCGATGAGGCTGAGATGGAGAACACCGATAGTAAGTCGATTGAGACTGAGAACAGGATCTAGAATGGTGGTACCGAGGAGAACGTCGGTAGTGGGACCCCAGAGGAGATCACGATGGGAAGCATGAATGCCGAGGGTGATACGGAGACCAGCAACGCACGTCAGGATCATACCAGTCACGATAGGCAGGTGAATATGAGTGATAAGAACCGGGATGCTTCCTCCAAAGATACTTGTGACCATATTGAGCTATATAAGAAGCCGATGAGCAAGGCAAAACGACTCTCGCAAGCAAAGGCTCGTGGGTAGGATGATAATCACAATCGCAATGACATGGGGATCTACCCCTTTCACTGTGTCCCAGAGAGCGAGCCATACTAACTCAAGGCTGGTCTCGGGAAGGAGCCCAAGGAGCATCTGAAGTGAGCAGACGGTTCGTCTCAGGGTGACCAGAGGAGACAGCAAGAGGAAGTGGAGTCTGAGAGCATCCATTTCCAGACTGGCCTGACATAACAGGCAGAAAAGCCGGTGGTGAAGGCCAGTGGTCCAAGTCGGACGCAAGGTCAACAGCAACTGGGACAGACAGCACTGGACGCTGGGTAGAATCCCACACCGGCGAAAGAGCAGGAGCCTCCTCCTCCTCTGCAGTAGACATTGCGGGCTGCGTTGGAGGAGGTGTCGGTAAAGGACCCAGAGAAGAGGATCGAGTAGCCAACAGACTGGTAGCAGGAGAAGGGAAGCGATGCTTTTCCTTCTTCTTCTTAGAAGACACAGAAGGGTGGTGCGACGAAGCTCGCTTGTGCTCCACCAAAGTAGGTACCTTACGATGTTGTAAGACTGAAGCCTGCTGCGAGCTGGAGGAAGCATCTCCAGAGCTGGAAGATGGGACAGCAGGCATCTTGGAGAGCTTTGGTATCCCTGGTAAAGAAGATACTAGTGGTAAGGCTGGCAAGGTTAGTGTCGGTACCGATACCGAAGTGTGTGTGTGTCATAACCATTGATGTTGAGGTCGACAAGGAAGCCGTGGTAGAGGCTTTTGACAGCGAGGGGCCTCACAAAGGATGCAGTGTCACCGAAGCGGTGAAGAGGGCCATGTTGGAAGTCGCCTGCTCTTTGAGAGAAAGGGCTTGCTCCCAACAGTAAGGTTTCAAGCAAGAAGCCCTATTCTTCAGTGTCTGGGATGTGAGGTCCTTACAGATGGAACAGGCCCGAACGTTACGGCCCTCCCTGAGGCAGAACAAGTACTCAGGGTGGGCGTTGGAAAGGGAAACCTTGCGGCCACAAGACACACACAATTTAAACAAAGATGGCATAAGAAGGGGGGAGAGTTCTTACAGTTTTTGTCCTAAAAACCGAAAAATGAGTCGAAAGAATGAAAAAACCAATGAAACAGAAAAAACTGCTCAGCAAGGAAGCCGTCCGAGCTGCTAGCAGGTTGACGGACGAAAAGAAACTGAGGAGAGACTGCTAGCTTGGTGCTGATGGGAGAGGGGTTCCCGCCAAGCTGCTCAGCTCCGGAACTTACCGAAACGCTACTGCGCATGCACGAAGATTCCCATTGTGTGAGGCACAGAGACCACGAAGAAGAAATACAGATCTGAGTTTCTGTCCCTCTTGTGGTTGCATAAGAAATTGAATTGTTCGAAAAACAATGCCTGTTGAAATTTCCTTTTCTACACAACCATGAAAAGGACAGGAGCAAGTAAACACACCTCCGATGTTGTGAGTGATGTTGCTGGCCCCTGTAATATTGGTCCCAGAATACAAGTGGAGAAAGAGTTGGCATTTGGGTTGTGGCAGGGTTTTGTTCTTGTATTACCATCCATGTTATGTATCCTGCTGTAAATGGGCAATTGTTCAAGATCCAGAGGCTATATGTAGGCCAATAAAGGCCTGTCTCCCAGAGGTTGTGAGAGGGCTGTGCTATTCTCCAGAATTGGTTACAAATCAACAAATCAACTAGGCAAGATTAATACCAAAACCATCTACTATAAGACATGCCAAAACGACAGAACACTCCACAATTGTCACCTACAGCCCCCAGCTGAGATCTCTCAAACACATTATCAACCAACCAAAGAAATTACAAAGGACTGGAAACAGCAACCGCTGAATTGAATTATATTCAAAAATTCCAATCCATTGGCAGAGATATGAACAAAGACAGTGGCTTTAATGGTTCATGACATGAATTAACACAAGAGCTCTCACTACTGCACATATACCAAAAGGAACGTTCTCGGAAAGAGTTTTGAACTGAGGGAAACTGACTTTTGGTAAGCAGGTTTATTGGTTTCACACATCAATACTAACTGACCACTCTAAACTTCTGAAAGATCTGTATCATCTTGTTCATCCCTTTGAAAATTTAGTGAAAGGAGTGATTTGCATCTTTCTGGATCCTATTACAGTCCATCCCATTCCTACAACTATATAAATATGCTTTATAACCATATCACTTTGTATTGTATCTGAAGAAGTGGGTTTATATCCAGTAAAGTTTAAAGTTTACTTCAATTTTGGACATAGATTTTTCAGAAAAGTAACACAAGGTGAGGTTTTAAAATTGATGTGGAATTTTAAAGGGTGGATTAAACATGTCCTTGGATTATTTGCAAAATGTTAGTTCTGATGATGATGGAAAACAGCTTGGAAGTCTTGATTTGCAAGGACAGCACTTAGTGGCATTCTGTGAACAAAATGGAGGATGGACAAGAAAATCCCCAATGGCCAGAACAAGGTTGTCAGTACTCTTTCAGAACTCTTCTGGCCCTTTAGTCCATCTCTCTGTCTTCTCTCATTCCACGCCCTTCACAACTTCAGACAGGTTAAAGTTAACCAAGTTCTTTAAAAAAATAGAATATCTGAAGGAGCATGGTATAATGGTTTGAGCACTGGACTATGGTCCTCGAAACCAGGGTTTGATTCCCTACTCAGCCACAGAAACCCACTGTATGATCTTGGGTGCATCACACACTCGCAACCCCAGAAAGCTCTGTGATAGGTTCATCTTAGGGTCACTATAAGTTGGAGAGGACTTGAAGGCACATAACAACAACAATATACATATGTGGAACTACTGAATTTTCAGAACACACTGCAGACTGCCAGTATAAACCAGATTCTTCATGGTACTAAGTTCACTTTTTATCAACCACTGTATCTAACCATCCATGCAACCCATCCATGTATGATTCCTTTTAGCATACTTCCCACACACATCTTTCTACAGCTATCTTTTAATATTTTTGCCCTCTCCTTGTTCTCTATGAGGAAGGCAAAGATATCACTTCCTTGTTTACAGGTGGGGAAAATGAATTTGTGCAACTAGCTGCGCTCCCAAGGGCAGTGGAGGGAAAATATGACCCAGTTTGGAAAATGACTTGCTAAAGGTCATTTGCTCCAGTTATTTAGTGCAGTATTTAAAAAGCAATTTGCTGTTATTTTTATAACAGATTTTTTTTAGTAACTCATTGCTCTGCTGGTTACTTTTTAAAATTATTTTTCTGGGGGAAGAAATATTCTAAGGGTTGATAAGAGAATGACATGAGACTAGAAAAATCCCTGCCAAAATGCCTCTTAAAACACCCTTTTAGAGTAACTAGAAAACGTTACTCGTTACAGTGATAAACTAACTCCATTTCAACTCATTTCATTATTTTCAAATGCAACTCTGTTATGCCCTCATTGTTATTATCTTGTGAACAAGGTAAGTTATTGCAGTTAATGCTACTGAGGTAACTTGTTACTTCCAACCTCTTGGTGTGGAAACACGGTTCTTCTGTGACGTCTTTTTCTATCCAGTCCTAAACCTTCCAACTCGGATCTCAGCCCTCGTTGACGTCCCTCTACACTGCTGGATTGCAACTCTCTCAACACCCTACCAGGATCAGTGTCTTGGATTTATAGTACATTTGTTGATTATGGGGATTGCAGCCCAGCAGAGAGCCAACACTTTGGTATAGTGCTTTGAATTTTAGTCTAGGACTCTCTTAGCCTGTGAATAAATCTTTGTAAGCAAAATGCTGTGATAGTATTGCCATTAAGTTGGAGTCAGCCTGGAAGTACTCAACCTGAAGGCAGAAAACAAGAAGTCCAAAATGTCAGGTAGAAGAAGACTGGCATAAGTTGTAACCCAGAAACTGGAAAGTTTACTTTTTTGGAGTAGAGCTCCCAGACCTTCCTAATCAGCATGGCTAGTAGGAGAAGTCCAAAAAATGCTGTAGTCCAAAACAGACAAACAAACAAAAAAAAACAACTCACAAAAAACACATTTTCAAGATCTGGCTTAGCCTTGTACTAGGTAAGCCACATAGCCCATCCAACTTGGTATCATCAACTATGACTGGTGGCAGCCACCTGCAGAAACAAAACCCAGTATTTTCCCAACCTAGTATCCCCTAGATATTCTGCGTACCAACTCCCCATCATCCCATCACCCATGCTGGCTGGGGCTCATTGGCACTGAAGTCCAAAATAGTGTAGGTTGAAGAAGCCTGCTCTTGAGTTTCTCAGGAAGATGACTCCTCCTGTTCTGCCATCTGACAGCCTTAATTCAGGAGTCAGGACCTTCCAGAAGTTGTTGGACTCCAACCCCCATCACTTCCCACCAGGATGGCCAACACTCAGGCAAAATGGGTGTCATAGGATCCCCTACTGTGTTTAAAGTGAAGATGCCAAGGACTGTATTTAGTGCTTTCTATAAGCAGGCTGTACACTCTTCCATTGAGCTATGGCAGCCAGTCATAAGGTACAGAAGACTTTAGGTGGTCTAGCCTCCTTCTCCTCTCCTCTTAAGACTTGTTCAGCACTCCATTTCTTCCTACCCACCTGGAGCTGAGCCGATGCTGTCGCATCTTTTGCTCCTGGAGCATCCTCATGTTCTCCAACTTGACAGGGCTAGGGATGAAGCCAACCTCGCAGCCTTCTTTGACCAGGCGTCCAATCCACCAATCATTGTTGTATTTCTGGAGCAGAGATGATCAGTATCAGAAATATGAGACACAAAGAAGTAGGCAAAGAGGAAAGGAGATAAGAGGACAACCATGGGAGTGTTACTCCTGTGAAAGCTGTTGCACATATTTACTAACCACTGAAAGTGGGTGAGCCAGCCCCTTGCCTCACCCAGATGATGGCAGCTCATCATTATTCCCACTCATCTACTGCACTTACCTCTTTGATATGAAGGAAATCTTTGGGTTCAAAGGAAATAGCCATGCCTTGGACTGGCACATCATCATTGGGAGAAGGATTATAACCCACATTTGTCCTCACTGCAAATGCCACTGGCTTGGTCTGCAAAATACACATGAGCATTTGGTAAGGTAAGGGAAGCATGGGGGAGCTGATCAAACAACCTGCACAATCAAATTCCTGCAGCAGTAAAAATATATTTGGCTTTTGACATGTAGCCAGCAAGTCTTTTTCACCTGAGTTAAAGAGAAAGTGGTGACCAAACAAATGTGGTCCTTTGAGACCTTATGACTAAGAAAATACCTTTTCAAATAGATGGGCAGAGCACGCACTACCATGAAGCAGAGGGAGAGAGCTGCTGCAAAAAAGGCAGATGTGGGGATGGTAGGTGGTGAGATGTTGCATAGCAGTGCTGTTATACACAGTGCTATAGCAGTGCTATATATACTCCAGCTGTCCCAATTTAGCAGGGACTGTCTCAACCCTCAGTTGTCCCATTTTTGCAGCTGCTTTTAAAATGTCCCAGTTTCTCTCTCCTTTCCCCACATTTCCCCTTTGACCTCAGCTTAGCCCAGCTACTGCAAACTGAGTTCAAAGTCCAAAAGTAGTACTTCATTAATTCAAGAAGCAGGAGAGGAGAGGACAAGGTCGAGTCTTGCCCTTCCCATTAAACTTGGGCAAAAGCAAACTTCTGCAGCCTCTCCAAGCTTGTGTGTTCTTCTGCCTTAATAATTTTTTTCCATACTGACCACACTCTGATGTCTCTTGGACAAACGTGGCCTAGTTTTCATGTGAAAAAAGTTGAAAGGTATGTGCTGTATGGCTATGTGCCCCTTAACCTTGCATGCAGTCCTCAGGTATGGACAGCCGACAATGAACTAATACTCAGCTGCCCACCTGGTCAGGTTTTATATGTGATATCTTAAAAGAAGATACCATCTTGTTTACCTCAGGTGGCAAAACATAGGCTGGTCCTGCTGATGAGCCATGCCTATGGTTATTTCTGAGCCTGGAAGTCTATAAAGAGCTTGGAAAAGTTACTTTTTTGGGATACATCTCTTTGACCTCCTACTTACAGTTGTAGTCCAGGGAAAAAAGATGAGAAGAAAGACTATTTCCACCCTCTAGGACTGAATTAGATTTTCAGAGGTTTGGAGGTACCGCTTCATTTTTCTGTACAATGCCTTGGCCTTTCACAGCACAAATGATTCTAATGAATAGACTTTCCAGAATTATGTCATATGAAATGTGAATGTTCACTGAACAGAATGATGGTTTTATTCTTCCAATTGGCCCTAAAGATTTCAGCCTAGTAGTATTTAATGGTCTTCTTCATGGGATGATAAAAGATAAAGAAAAGAAAAGAAAAGAAAAGGGACAGCTCATAAACAACAAGAATTATAACAGGAGACAAGTTACAATTTGCTCTCTATATACAATTAGTATACATAATTAGGAGAGCAAATTGTAACTTGTCTCCACTTGTAATTTTTGCTGTTTATGTATTGTCCCTTTTCTTTCCTTTATCTTTCATCAGCCCTTGACGAGGGCCAAAATGCGCTGGGCTCATTGGAAGAATAAAATCATCTTTTTCAACACCCTGAGACTTTGTTTCTTCTCTGTATCCCTGCTATTGAGTGTTACCAGCCCTCATTACTTTGTACTGAACAGAATGAGCCAGGTTGCTAATATATTTGTCTGAGGCAGCAGAGGAGTACTTTTTGAGCAGCTGATTTAAAGCACTGCTCCTCATCCCGTTTGGCTGACTGTCAAGAAGTAGGTAAGAAAAGAACACAGCAATTCCTGGCTCAAATCCCCCTGAATCAGGGAGGCCTCAGCCTGCCCTCTCCACCAGGCCTCACAGTTAACCTGAGACTGCAGTCAACAGATAGCTACAAAACCCGCTGAGCAAGGCAAAGGATGAAACCTGCTGGCTCAAAGCCCAGAGAGCAGAGAACTAGGGGTGTTCTGGGAGCCAACTGCTTCCACCTACTATGCTTGCCTGGCAGCAAGGAGACTGGACCGGATCCCAGTGACCAAAACGTCTCAGGCATCCTAATTTGTGAGACCGCTGCGGCAACAGGCCACTTGCCTGCAGTGAGAGCCAGGAAGGGAGGAGCAGGGAGAAGGAACTGGGAGTCTTAATTAGCTAATTGCATCTGTTACAGTTGCAGGGCTGCCGCCAAAGAATGGTCTGTTACTCCAAATAAGGGAAGCTGGTTTGTTCATTAGGACATGAACTACCTGCAGTCACAACCAAGGTCTTAGAAAAGCCATCAAGATTTACGCATAGGACTGAAGGACCCTCACTTTGACCCCACAGTCTGGAATTCTGCTTCCCCTGTAGAACTTCAAAATGTTACTCGTTGGACTGCAGCTCCCACAGTCCTCTGGCTAGATGAGCTCCAAAGTTGGTTATGGGGAACATATAACCCCATGTTGTAATAACTTCACTGGCTATCAGTTTGTTTTTGAGCACAAAGCCCTACATGGTTTGGGTCTAGGCTATCTGAAACAATTCATCTTTTTCCATGAGTCTACCCAACCTTTAAGATCTTCTGGGAAGATCTTCTCTCTGTCTAACCACCATCACAGATGTCTCTGGGTTGCAAGAGGCAAAGAGTCTTCTTGGTGGCTGCCTAAAGTTGTGGAATTCCCTCCTATGGGAGGCTTAACTGGCCCCCTGCCCACTCTCTTTCCACCAGCAGACAAACATCTTTTTATTTAGGTAGGCATTTGGCTCCTAATTTATTGTGGCACAAGCATCTGTTAATGTGCAGGGCAGGTGTTGCGCTTTTATTTATGTATGATGTCTTAAGGTGTTCTAAATGGTTGCAGTTTTGTGGCTTTAGTAAAATCATTTATTTAATTTTAAAAACTTTTGTATCAAATATATTTTAGCTGTGCTTTGTTTTTAATATGATGTGAGCAGCCTTGGATCCTATGCCAAGAGAAAGGAAGGATACAAATAAAGCAAAATAAATAAATACAACTTTAACGAGATTAAAACAAACACCACCCCAAAATAAGAGAACAAATCTGGGAGTCTTCGTCCTCTTAAGTCCTGTTTTGTTTCTAATCTGTCAATCTTGAATCTTTTTTTTAAAAAAAAAAATTTTAAACTCAATTTCTTAATTTTACTGAGAATTGTTCTTAGCTAATATCAGTACAACAAACACTTGACCAAATTCTACTGGTAGTATAGCAGACTCATTCAATCAACTGCTCAGTAGCAAGTCAACACTATCATACATGTCTCAATGGCTTTCATGGACAGTCGTGGCCAACAGCTCTCACTGCTGGTCACTGACATCAGTGGCTTGTTGAATCCACTCTGGGTTATATTGAGAACTTTAAAGGAGGTCCCTAAGTTGCTGAACCCAATTTTGTAGGAGAGGGACCAGCACGGTGGACAGCTCCAAACAGTCTGAGCTACTCCACAGGCATGGAAGACAAGAGGCGCCAACAGGTCAAGGTTCTAGACAGTCAACAATTCTAGACAGTCAACTAGTCTAGAATTGTTAGGCCCAACAACTGGATCTATGCCACAGATTAATCCATTTCTGTCATAGTTGCACCCTGTAACAAAATGTTCTCAGTCCTGTTCGTACAACAAGCAGCCTCCCTATGCTTTCTTGTGGTGATGTCTTTCTAATGTGTGTGCGTCCCAAAAGCATCCTTCACTGGGGAAACCAGAAAAGCTAAACACCTGTAGGGCATATAATCAGATATGCTATGGGAAAGGCTGAAGTCCTGCCAACTCATAGCATAGTCCCCTGGCTTTTGCAGCACTGCCTGATGGGGCCAGTTCGCTTAATAAAAGAACTGAAGCCTTCTCTTCATTTTTCAGCCTCCTGCACTGATAAAGCATTACCATACAATTAGCCAGATTAATTCACTGCTGCCTGACCAGCTAGGGATCTATAGACATCTGTGGGTTGAAGCCAGTTTAAAGCAAACAAACAAACAAACACAATAAGACAAGTTTGTGGCAATCTCAGTGGAAAAGTAGGTGAAATGCCCTTGGACCTCAGACAGGGATTGGACCATCCGATACCCTGCCAATTAAACTAGAACTGCCCAAGATGAAGGCAAAAGTACAACTAAAAATGGATGAGATCTTTATGAGAACTGTAAGTACTATACTGGGAGAACCAGTATGATGTAGTGATTTGAGTGCTTGACTAGGACTCTAGGCAACCAGGGTTCAAATCCCTTAATGGGTGTCCCTGGGCAAGTCATATTCTCTCAGTTTTAGATGGTAGCAATGACAAATCTGCTTTAAATTATATCTTGCAAAGAAAACCCTACGGGAGGGTTGCCAGGGCACATAACAAGAAGAACAAGGTACCATGTTGACATTTGCAACCATAGTCTATTACTGTGGCAGGGAAAGAAACTAAAATCTGTTGAAATTTTGGAGATGCTGCTGAAATATAGGGCTGGGAGAACTGTTGGAATCAAGAAAGCAACTAGGCAGGGTGGTGAAGCGGCGGGGAGCATTCCAAAAAGAATGCTGCAGGAGATGTCTTGTTAAGGTAAATCATATTTCAGATAGGAAACACATGGATATCTCTGTTTGCCCGTAGTAGATGCAAGACTTTCAAATTTTGAATTACTTAGAACTTTTCCTTTGGATGAATGATTTTTGTACCTCAGAGGCTTGTTGATTCTAGAGTCTGCAGACTGTTCTGTTCACAGCTGATGCATCATGCAAGGTCAGGGGACTGACTCAGATGAGAGATACTCAAGGTGTCATAAAAACTAAAGGCATCCTAAATGCTTAGTTATTCATTTATGATTGCATTTTTATTGCATGCTCAGCAGGAAACTCAATAGAGGCAAAGACTGTCAAAGTAAAGAATGCCAATTAGGGTGGAGCACCAGAAATGTCATGTACCAACAGTTAGGAGGCCCCTCATCTTGAGTCTAAACTATATGCTATATTAAATGTGACAGATCATGTCTCCCTGTGTGTTCTGGTCCGGCTCTGAGAGCTTCAGGAGATCTTCTCTCAGTTTCACCATTATCAAAAGATGGTTGGCGGGGACTCAAGAGAGGGCCTCGCTGGTGGATGTCCCTAGACTCTGAAATTTTCTTTCCAGGGAGGCTAGAATGGCCCTCATCCTTGTTGCCCTTCTGGCGGCAGGCTAAAATCTTTTTATTCAGGCAGGCCTTCGATACAGAAAGTTTTCAAAGAATGGGCTAGTGTATGCTATACTGTTTTAATTTTTTTATTTTTTTGAATCTTTTTTAAGCTGTTTTAATTCTTTAACAATTTAATTCTTTTAAATATGCATTAGTTGTATGTTTTTAAATTGTATTACTTTAAAGTGTAAGTTGCTTTGCAGCCCAACATTAAGTAAAAAGCAGGACACAAATAAATATAATAATAATATATTAAATAAATGGACAGCTTGCACCTTAAAGTTGATTCACAAGTAAGAAGATGAAACCCTGATCCAGATCAGGCTTAAAATATGAGTAGTAGGTGCTCTAACTCCCCCAAATCCCCCATAACAGAGGTGAATGCTAGCGACACCAGGTGAGCTTCCCTCTTCCTTTTAGACCCTGCCTGTGGGCAGGGGTAGACAAGCCACAAGAACTTCAGTTCCCCCATTGTGTTTTTCCTTCTTCTCACTCAGAACCAGATAAATGGATTTGATACCCAATAGCATGCAGCTCTTGCACTAAGCCAGCACTGTCCAGTTGTTTTACATGACAGCCCATGCTACTTAATATTTAGCTTAACCCTGTAGAGAATGATGATGACATTGGCCATTTCCGCAATAGACTGTTATGGTGCTATTATTCGACTTTAGTGCTATAACAGTCCAGAGAGGAAATGGCCATTGTTAGTGATGACAGCATCAGGACTAATGGCGTGAAGGTGTTATCAGCACTGAGAAAACTGGGCCAGATGATGTTATCAGTATTGCTGGTGAAGAGAAGTACGGAAGATGCTGTGCTGAAGAAGTTGTGATAAGTGGTTTCATGGAAGAAATGGAAAGTGCAGTTGATAAGAGAGGAACATTCTCACTGAAAGAATATATAGAATGTCAAGCACTGAGTCATGTAGTGGCAGAGACAGTGGAAATGGCCAAGGTTTATTGTAAGATTACCAATGAAAATCAAAAGAATGGGAGTACCAGTCTCAATGAAATCCATAAAGCATGTTTGCTCTCTCCCAATAAACTCGTTCTTCCCAGAGTGACATCCAAGTTCTTCTTGGTGTCTAGAAATGTGGGTTTCCTTCAACATTTCCAGCTGTAGCCCTACAGATGCCTTTCACAGACCTTCTTCTGGCTCCTAGATCAATTTTGTTCATTTCTACTACAGCTATGGTCAGCTGTAGCATGGTCAGAAAGTTGTAGATGTCTGAACTGGTGCAGTGAACTTAAGTGTGGGAGGATAACTATGAGGTGATGGTCACACGCATAGTAGCAATAGTAAAATAAGTGTCTAGGGAACCAAGAGGGACACAGAGTCTTTGATCTTGTCCTTGGAAAAGGAAGTAACCACTGCAGAGGATCCAATGCAATAAGGAAAAGACCCTTGGAGAGATGCTTGAGGTAATGCAATCTGTTCAGCATAGATGCTGACATAGCCAGAGGACATAAAACCATGGACAGTAGAACTATGGCAGTTCTGAAGCTAGTGGGACAGTGAATTCACTCTTGCTGAAGTCCAAACTCTTACCCAAGGTGCCAAACCTGTCCACAGAATAGGTCCAATAGCTTGGATAGCTTCTTGAAAGTTCAGATTACACTGTGCAGCAGATTTACCACTTCACTGATATGGGGGCCTCTGGAAACCATTGGAGCAGAGTTTGTACAAAAGACAGAGTGTTAGTTGACATTGTTTCTCCCATGAGGTAGGCCAAGACGTTTGCCTCAGGTGCTGGATCAGAAGGACAAACAGACAAGTTTCTGGGGCCCTACTTACCATAGGAAATGCCTTTCACTCTAGTGATATTCTCTCAAACTTCCACACCAGCCCACACCTTCCTCAAAGCAGGTATTATGAGAAGGATAAACCCAGATATCAACTGTGCTGCTGCTTTCCCACAACAGCAGCGAAATACTATTGGAAATAGGTTGGCAAAGCACAGCCACCAGGTATTGTTTGGAGTGCAACTCGTATTAGCCATAGTTGCCACAGCTGAAGGTGAGGAACACTGGGAAGAAGAATCCAACAAGACCTGGAAGGCCTCACTTTGCCTGTACCCAACTGAGCTGTTACTAATGTTTACATTTAAAGGAACTCCTAACCCAGGCCAGGAAACTTGCCTTGGATCAAAGAACACAAAGCATGTTGGGTGAGCAGCCAGAGACGTCTACTCACTACCAGCTGGAGATTAAAACCCCCTCCACCTCTCTTACTTCACCAGAGGGGGCTACCCCGGTGGCCTCCCACACCAGAGCCATAAGGAAGACCCTGTTAAGAGGAATCACATGAAGGTGTCTATCCCAGGCATTCCCTCTGCCCTCTGTATTCAAGACAGAGAATAGCCATTTTCTTTCAGTAATATTGTACAAAATTGGAAAACATCAGGAAAGACCCTCTTTATAGGAAGAAGCACTTGGAGAGTAGAAGTTTATTCCTCTTTCATGAGTAATTCATGTTTCGGCTCCCTGTTTATTGCACGTTCTCTCTCAAGTGAGCACAAGAGTCCTTGATTAGTGTTAACTTTTGTCTGGATGTGTCTGTTTATGGCCATTTTCTGGCTGAGAATTCTACAGGCCCCTCCCTAAACTACAAACTCCAGGATTCCATGGGCTGTTGAAAGTGGAATAACAGCACCATAACAGTGTAATGCAGAAATGGCCTATGTGAAAGTGTGTTTTGTGAAAAGAAATGAGAGGAGCTGTAAATTCAGTAGCGTATAATTCTGATATCCAGAGCAAGTTTTCAATGTTTCAGTTGGTGGAATGGCTCCAGGCCCCTCACTGGTTGGGGTCCTGCTATAGAAGGAAAATGGATATTGCTTTGCTTCCTTTCCCCCCCATTCATTTTCTGAATCCCACAATGCTTCTGTTATCAATCAGTTAAGATTGATGAGATCAGGCTGTTAGACTCACCAAAGTTGTTGGGTTGAAAATGGAATCATATGTGTTGGGGACTTTTTGCTGTCTGCTGTGCTATTTATTTATTTAATTGGTTTTCTTTTTTTTTTTAAATATATTTTTATTAACGTTTATAATTAAAAGTAAAAAAAAAGAACCCTCACCACTTCCAAGCTTATTTTCCAGTTGAGTCTGCTCGTTTTCATTCCATTCATAGATAGTTACCGCTTACTCAAAGAAGAAGATGATCTTACAGTGTTACATCTTACATCGTTACAGTGTTGCTTTGTTGCATTACCTTATTACATTACATCATTACATTTCCTTATGTTTGCTTTGTTACACTACCTGATTACATTGTTACATTTATTTAATTGGTTTTCTTTGAATTCATTCATTCATTCATTTAATTTTTATGCCTGCACTCCTAGCACAGCTGACACAGGTGTACAAAGAGGGTTCTGTTTCCAGAACTGCTTCAGGGCCCTGATGATCTTAATCTAGCCTTGGTGATACCCAGGGGTACAGTTAAAGGGGGAGGCATACTTGAAGGCATTCCCTCCCTATAAGAATTCTGCTCTCCCCATCACTACCACAATGAAATTTTATTTCATCCCCCAACTTTCTAGCATTGCAGTAACTTAAAACTCCAGTTGTTAGAAACACAGGCCATTTCCGCACTGGACTGTTATAGTGCTTTGATTCCACATTCAACATCCTATGGAATCCTGGGGTTTGCAATTCTGGGAGGGGTTTCCATAGGATGTTGAATGTGGAATCAAAGCACTATAACAGTCCAGTGCGGAAATGGCCAAAGTTTAGGCATCCAAAGAAAAGAGGAAGGCAAAGTTTTCAAGGGAAAGCAAACACAGCAAATACAGGAGCTCTAAGGCCATTTCCACACTATACTGTTTATAGTGCTATTATTTCACTTCCAACATCCTGTGGAATTCTGGGATTCGTGGTTTACTGAGGCCAAAGAGCTCTCTGGCTGAGAATTCTAAATGCCCCTCCCTAAACTGCAAACCCCAGGATTCCATAGGATGTTGAAAGGGGAATAATAGCACTATAACAATGTAGTGTAGAAATGGTCTAGGTATGAATTATTTTCAGTGTCTCATTCTCTGAAATGCTAGAAATGTGGGGACTGGGTGGGCAAGAATATGCATCTGAGGGGGCAATGACGGATATAAATAAAATAAAATACATAAAAATGCTAAATGTCCTCATTCTGCTCCCCTCTTCCCACTGTAGCTACATCCCTGCTGATATCCTTTCCTGGGACTAGGTATCAGTAAGGTACCAAATTCTGTATGGCTTATTCACCTGAGGCAAACAAGGAATTCCTTGCTTGTCTAAAATACAACATACTTTTATTTCCTTCCCTCACATGCTGGAGAAGGAGATGCACTTGGAAGAAAGTGGAAACCTCTACCTCCCCACAGTTAAAGCCTGAAAAGTTACTTTTTGGACCAAAACTCACAGAATGCCACAGCCACCATGGCTATTGAGGATCCCCTCAGAAGGATTCAGTTGGGAATCTACTTTCCCCTCACTTTCTGAAACTAGCCAGACAGGCGGTTTTCTGCAGTTGCAAATGGTGTTCTTAAACCTTCCTACCAACCTATTAGGACAGGCTGTTCTAACCTGCTGCCTTCCAGAGATATTGGACCCTAACTCCCATAAGCCCCCAAACAGCATGTGGCTACCTTGGCTTTCTCCAACTGTGCCAGGGCCTGACGCTCCGCTTCTTTGTGTAGGGCCTCACGGTCTTCCTCCAGGGATACATCAGAGTCAGATGGACGACTGGTGTAAGACTCAGCAGAACCCTGAACAGAGTTATAGGAGAGAGAAAGCAAAGATTGGGTTAAGAACAAAGATTAAGCCTTGAATAAGGCCTTTTCCTCACTACCCTCTTATAAAGCGATTATTCCACTTTCAACATCCTATGGAATCCTGGGGTTTGCAGTTTTGGGAGGGGCCAACCAGCCCTCCTGAAACTGCAAACTCCAGGATTCCATAGGATGTTGAAAGTGGAATAATTGTGCTATAAGAGTATAGTGCGGAAATGACTTAAGTGTGTGCAGGAAAGCCAGTGTGGCATAGTGGTTTGAGTGTTGAACTATGACCCTGGAGACCAGGGTTCGATTCCCCACTTAGTCATGGAAGCTCATTGGGTAACCTTGGGTGCATCACACACACTCTTAGCCCTGGAAAACCCCATGATAGGTTTGCCATATGTCAGAAGCAACTGGAAAGGACATGAGAACAATAAGTATATGCAGTGAAATCGGCAAAGACTCTACTGTTGAGACCCTTCTTTTGGGCTTCAGACACAACCCTTCTGCAGAACTTTGAAAAGTTACTTTTCTGGACTACAGTTTCCAAAACCCATTTCCCAGCCTGATCTTTTCCCGCACATCTTTACCCGCACATCCAGCCTTGCCAGTCCATGCTCTACAGTTGTGCCTTATGTCCCTGACACATTAAAGAAAAAAAAGAGGGGGGAGTCCAACCCTGATTTTCTTTTCTTAAGAAGATACACTGATCATGCACAGTTTTGCATTTTAAACTCACTTAAATAATGGCACTACCCCGAATGCAGCAATACAATAAAGTCTGCTTCTGCTGCTGCTTTGATGCTAAACATATTTACCTGGGAATAAGCATCAGTGAAAGATAGAAGAGAAATAATGTATTCTCAAACAGAAAAACCAAAACCAAACCAAACCATGTACATAACCCTGCAGAGTATGTCTATATCCTGTGACTATAATATACGCCACAAAATAAGAAGAAAAAGAACCTGTGATAACCACAATGACTAGGGTTTTCAGCTCTGAAGGCCTGGACCATGTTCTCTAGTTGTCAGGGGAAAGGGGAGGAATCTCAGCTCGAGAGCACTGCTTTGAAAAGTGTGTGTGTGTGTGTGTGTGTGTGTGTGTATTCCTCATTACTTTTTAAAAATTTGAATGGTGTACTCTGTGCAAGTACAGTTGATACTTAATGACATCATTAGGGGCTATGCCTTGTGAAAGCAACCTTATGGCATTGCCAGGGTTCTTCTCTTGTGATATCACAAAGGACCATCTCTAGGCTTCAAGTTTTGGCCATGAAATTTCAGGGCCTGGGATAGTCCTGAAACAGCAACCTTAAGCATGACTCTTACTGAGACCTAGTGAGACCTACTATACTTACCATACTAGTAAGACCAACATGCCTGTGCTCATCTAGGTATTGACAGTGGGTTTGTTGGGCACCAGCTCACATTTTCTGAACAGTCATACCCCTCCAGCCCATGTTTCAGGAGAAACTCCGTCTCTCTCCATTCCTCTCTGTATTTGTAGTTTTTAGTGTATTTGGAAAAACTGCTAATAAAAATGATATACGAATTCTTAAAAACCCTCATTCCTATAAAAAGAAACCCAGAAAAGAAAACCAAGACCAGGAACTGCAATTTTTTGGTCCTGTTTACTAGGGATGGGCAGAGCGTGGCCCTTGGGGTAAAGTGTGGCCCTTAACAACCCCAAATACCTCTAGAATCCACTAAAACTTGTAGCGGGTATCTCACTGCAATGCGAAATGTGTAAATGGATCTGAGGTCCAAAAATATATTTTGTCACATGATTTTTCACCCCAACCATCCTAACAGCAACAGTTGTCACTGTTTGATTATTATGCACTGTTTGTAACAAGGACGGGAACCAATTTTTAATTATTTGTAGTTTTGTAGTTCTTTTGTAGTCTAGGTTAGTATTTGTAACCATGTTTTTTTCTTTTGGCAGTGTGTTGTTGTGTAGTTTATTTTTTTTATTACTCTGTACTGTTGTCGTGTTGTGTTTTTCTTTGTTTTCTACTTAATAAAAAATAAAGTTAAAAAACTAATAACAACAACAAATAATAATAGCAGTAACAACAATAATTATAATACCTGAATGTTAAACCATGGCCTAATACACCTTGTTTAATTAATTAATTAATGGGAAAACTGGTGCTGCATTTCACTTACAAGCCTCGTTATATCAGCCTTTTTTGTTATAACAATTTTATTAAATTTCACAGATTAAAAAAACTTTCTTTAACCTGTAGCTTTACATGAAATGTTTCTGATCTTCTACTCGGTTCTGGTCTTCGCTTTCCGAAACACACTCCACATATTACATTTGTTGTATCACAATACAGTGTTCATCTCAAATGTTGGAACATGCTCCCCTCTCCCCATTTCCACAATCAAAATACAGTCCTTTTCCCTTGACAGTTCCCAGCTATCACCCATTGTGGCCATTCTGCTTTTCTCTATTCAACAAATTTCAATTTATTCTCATTTGTCTATTTGTCTCTTCTAAATTCTGCTGTCTTTTCTTAATTGAATCCTCCGGCAATTTTAAAATGAAATCCTAAAATTTTTAAAACACATCTATCAATGTATATCTGGCAGTCTGAACTATTGCTACTGTCACAGTCATTCCTCTTCTTGCCCTGGATCCTATTATATTAAAAATGTCTTGTTTCCCACCTCCAGTTGTGTCCTATTCACCCATCCACCCTTTAACAATATCACAATGTCTGTATTAATGAAAATATATTCATCAAAAATGCAAGCTTAATAGATATTGCCAAAGTACATAGCCATTTTGTCTAATTCAGAGCCCTGTGCATCATATCATCTCCCATTCCCCCCTCCCATCTGGAACTTTACTGCCGGGAACCTCATTTCCGAAGAATCTCTGTATTATCATTGCCGCTTGAATTCCAGGTTGCTTCATCCCAGGGAGTGAGGATGTTTTGCTTAAGTGACCTTCCAGCACAGGCTCAGCAGTCTCTACAATCCAGACTCAGGAAAAAATTGGCAAACAAGTCTCAAACAACAGGAACACATCAAATCCATCTCCTGCCCTAAACATTATTTAAAAAATGTCTTGTTTCCCACTTCTATACTTATGCCCTATTCACCATCTCCCTTTTAACAATATCACAGTGTTATATTAGTGACCACATATCTAAATGTAAGCTTAATTGACATTGTTAAAGTATTACCACTTTGTCTAACTCAGGACCTTGTCACACTCCACCTCCCATTCTCCCCTCCCATTTGGAACTTCACTACCCGGAGTTTCATTTCTGAAGTTTACTATACTCTCACAGACACTTAAAATCCAAGTAGATCCATCCCTGAGGGTGAGGATATTTGCCTGAATAACGTTCCAGCACAGGTTCACCAGTCTCACCAGTCCAAACTCAGGGGAAAAAAAGAAAGTTAGGAAACAGTCTCAGACAACAGAAGCCAAAAAAAGAAAAAAGCATTGCTCGATACCCGCTGCCCAAAGTATTCTTCCAGGTCAGAAATCCAGAGTCAAGAAGCCAAAACAACAGTCCTCTCCGATCAGCCAAAATAATCTGTAGAAATAAGGAGCTCAATGTCCAAATGGGGTTTATTCAATCTTGTAAAGTTCAGTCTTATCCTTTAGCCCGGTACCAGCCCTTTAATAAAAAGCCTCTAAGCCACTTCTTTAAAAACAGCCGCCCCTTTAAGACAAACTCTCAACCATCGACAGAGAAGCAGAAAAGCCTCTTAGCCATTTCTTTTAAAGCAGCCACCCCTTTTAGACAAACTCTCAACCGTCCAGATTAAAACAAAAAAGCCTCTTAGCCATTTCTTTTAAATCAGCCGCTCCTTAAGAGAACTCTCTGCCATGACACACTCACATCCCTCTGGGTCCTTCCATTCCGACGCTCCTGCGCACCGCTGCATGCTCGTTCCAGATGTGATATTTTCAAAAGCAAAGACCAGAGCAGGCACATATTTTCTTAGGTGTTATTTCAAATAAGTTTCTTGGTTAAAAGTCGACGGCGGCGCTTGTGGTGCTCAGGCAATGATCCCACTGGCTCCGTCATGGTCCTTCGACCCCTGGTGTTTTTGGCTCCCCCAGCCAGGTAGAGCCAGACACCAGTTACAGGGGTCCCCTTCGGACCTCTCCCGCACCCCTCTTACTGGAGGGGTGTTTAGCCGCTTCTAGTGGTACAAAGAAAGCGGCTGGAATCCAGCAGGCGGCTGCTTGGAGCTGCACCATTGCGCAGCTTCTTTCCGAGCTGCCGCTCGCGCCCGCCATGCGACCGGAAGGCGTTATATCAGTCTTAACAGCTGAAACTTATATTCTGAGTCCTGGTTCTACATTTTTCAAATGGTTCTGTACTTATTTTCATAATATATCTTCAAGCCTCTGCAGACTACCTGAGGACAGCACAGCCCCCCCTCCCCCAGACCACAGGTTAAGAAGCACAGCTGATGTAGGCTATATTTCACAGGAAGGAAGTGGCAAAACATCTCTTGGGTAGTGGAGGGAGGGGACAGTGATCAGAAGACAGGAAAGGGGCACAATCTTGCCCTTCTCAGTAAGCTCCAGGAAAAGCAAAGTACTACAGCCTCTCCTATTTTGTGTGTTCTTCCTTACTAATAAATTTTGCCATCTAGACCCCATTCTGATGCTGCTTGGCTAGATGTTCCTGTTTTCATCTGTGAAATATTAGAGCGTATGCAATTTGGCAGGGCTAAATACACTAAATGCACCAGAACCTGTCTGATTTGAGAAAATAAGTAGTGTCAGTCCTGGTTAGTTCTTGGATGTGAGACCATCAAAGAATACTAGGTACTATAGACTGTATTTCAAAGGAAGGAACTGGCAAAACTACTTTTAAGGATTCTTAGCCTATGAAACCCTATGTAATTCATGGGGTCACGATAAGTTGACAGGCAACTTGAACTTGCACATACACAAGCAATGCAATTTGGAAGGTTGTTATTAAGTTAGGGGGAACAGGTCTGCTAGGGCCTGAATACCTTAAAAGGCTCAAGATTCTGTATGATCTTGGAAGCTAAGCAGGGTCAACCATGGTTAGTAACTGGATGGGAAACCACCAACGAACACTAGGTGTTGTCAGCTATATTTCAGAGGAAGGAACTGGCAAAACCATTTCTGAATATTCCTTGTTTAAGAAAACCCTATGAAATTCAAGGGGTCACCATAAGTCAACAGGCAACTTGAAGGCACGTACAGACGTAATATGTCTGCTACACTGGATTTACACTTGCATTGAATTTTATTTTTCTTACAGAAAAGAGTATCTTTCAAAGTTTTCAGTGCGGTAGTCATGTTAGTTTCCTGCAGCAGAAACAAGACTTCTAGTGTCATAAAGCTGAATAAGTTGTGCTTTGCAAGATGTTTCGTGGATGGTAGCCCACTTCATCAGAAGCATGGAGGGTTGTCTCAGTTAGCAGATTATTAATACACATAGGCCATTTCTGCACTATACTATTATAGCACTACTATTCCACTTTCAACATCCTATGTAATCCTGGGGTTTGCAGTTTAGGGAGGGGCCTCAGGGACTCAAGATCCCTCCCTAAACCGCAAACCCCAGGATTACATAGGATGTTGAAAGTGGAATAACAACGCTATAGCAGTTTAGTGCAGAAATGGCCACAGTTCAGGGAAAAGACATGATGGAACGGTCTTGTGAAAGATTGTCTCGACTCTGAGAGTAGTTTAAGGACCAACTTAAAATCAATCTCAGATAATGCTACTGGCAGAGGGCTAGCGAGCATTTCATGTATAGGAAGACATGTTACGTCTGAGAGGTGGCCACAAGAGTTTTTCAAAAGTGGAGCTTGAATCTACTTATATATTTAAAGAAAATACAATTGCTTAAAAATTTTACCCATTTCTGCAAAGGAAGAAAAGCACTGAATACTGTTGTTACACACAAGAGTAAAAAACAAAACAAAACAAACTTTGTATCCAATCAAGTACTGCATCAGTAAATGATCATAATGCTAAATCCTAAAAAAGAAAAAGTGAGACAAATGACACTTAATTTTTTTTAAAAAAAAGGGTATTTCAATAGGCTTCTTTTACAGGCCTTATGTATGTTTACCTAGCAGTAAGCATTACTAAATCTAATGGGTGTTGCTTCCAAGTAAGTGTATATTGGATTACAAGTATCATTAATTCTAATCTAATGTTTCATTAATAAAATGAAATTTTCTCTGTGGTTGCTGACTCCTGAACTATTCTCAGCCTAGCCACAAAGATGCCATTTCCAGTACAGCCAGATTTTTTCCATTAGACAGCTTTGGTTGCTACAAGTAAATATCTCACCAAGTTACAATCTGTCTTCTCAGCAAACCCATCACAAACATTGTCTAACAGAACTGTTGCTGTTTCTTTTAATTAATCTATACCTCTGCAATTACTCAAGATTCTTCTTTTGGAAGGAAAAAAAATAATTATTTTGATGAATAGATCATTAAATCTCCAACCATTCTTAGACATAGGTAGCTTGACTGGGGTGACAGTGAGGGTCTGAAATGTCAGTGTTCATTAGCAGCACCCCCATGAAGCTAGTGAGGGAGCCAGGCTTACTGCAAACGCTGCGCTGAGAACTCTCTAGGGAGCTAGAATTCCTGGGGCAGTTGTCAATCAAATCAGTCTGGTAGGATGGAAGCCAGGAGTTTCTATGCCGGCCTCATTCTGCAGACAACTTTCTCAAGAATAAAAGCCTGTCTACTAACACCACTCCATTTGATGCTGGTTGCTTTTTTAAAATCAGTTTCCAGCTTGAGGGTACAGAACCCATTTATAAAGACCATATTTTGCTTTAAACTTTTATATTTCCTTGCAGTGAAGTATGCAAACATGAATCAGGCCCTCACCCAAACACAGAAAGAAATAAAAAGCAAAACCCCAAAGCATACCACTGCTCTTCCTATACTCCAAGACTATGTATGCTGCTGGGAAGAATGACTTTTCAAATAAAGAAATGCTTTCCACTCCAGTTTACCCAAAGGTATGAGAGACTGGATACCCAGCCTTGCCAAGAAAAACCAAAGCAAAGGAGAAGAAAGGCAGTATCCTACAAAGAAGGCAACTGCAAGGTGGGCTGGCAAAGAGCTCCAGTGGCAGTGCAGAGTTCAGCCTCCAAATGAGTGCCTTGCTAGGACTAAACCAGATAGCTCTCAGGATTTCAGAGCAAAAATAGCTTCCTGGTTCTCACCACCACTCTCTTCCCAAATGCTTATAACTGAACTTTGCCCTCTGACTCTACTCCAGATGAGAAGACCACATGAGGGAACTTCTCCGAGCCACAAGGATGGGGCAAACTAGAGAGACAGTCAATATATGAAGAACTAGGATTGCCAGAGAACCTGGAGAGAATTCTTGTACCTTTAATGATTGTGCAGAAGAGGGAATTTCAGCAGGTGTTGTTTGTCACCCAACCACATAACAATATCTACTGAAACTCTCTCTTCTGCACAATCACTAAAGCTACGGGGCCCCTCTCTAGTTTTTTCTCTGGCAACCTGATGTATCCAAAACTGGATCCAAAACTGCAAAAGGTGTGCATTGGAGAGGGTTATTACAAATTTAGCAACCACAGCCTGCTGCTCACCAACATCTGCCATTGAGGAGGAAATGGAATTGAAACAGATTGATACAACAACAATCAAGGATTCTGCACAAAAACTTTGAGATTTTGCCATATTCCTGTCATGACTGCACAAAACCTGGATGAAACGCACTTTTTAAAACAGAGAAGAGGCTAAAACACTGCAAATCCTTTTTTGACATTTGGGAAAAGACCGAGCCAAGAAGAGCCCCCTGGCGCAGAGTGAAACAGAGTACCAGAGGTGTGTATATGTACATGAGGGTGGAAAGTGATTGATGAGGGAGTCCTGGTTTACTCAGCCAGTCATACTGGTTCTCTGAGGGGTTCCATCCCCACTCACATCATCTGAACAGGTTTCAGGAAGGGCTGTTCTGCTGTTGTTATCATCTTCAGTCATATCCTGTCTTTTCCCCAAAAACAGCTTACAAACTAAAATGATTACAAAATACTTAAAAACATACACAAATCAACATTAAAAGAGAATTAAACTATTGACAGTATTTAAAACATACACTTTAAAAGGCTCAAAAGCAGTTAAAAACAGTACAATTTAAAACAAGACAGCATCCTCTTAAAAGCCCTTAAAAATGTTATCCTCATTTTAGGAGCTTTTAATTAATTTAGGGCTGGAAAAAAATATATCCATGAAAAGATGTGTGTGGGGAGAGTTTAGACAAAGAATGAGAAACCTGTAAGCAGTGATGATCAGATGGTGGGCGCAGGGCAGAAGATGGGAAAGAGCAAGCAATAGGCAGGCATGAACAGGAGAAGGGGATAATCCAAAATCAGCCAAAGCATTACTCACCTCCTCAGAATCATCATCCAGCTCATACAGATACATCCTGGGGGGCAGAGGCAGCAGTAGCGGCAGCAGCAGTGAGGTGTGGGCACACTAGCAGCAGCACCAACCCCCCCACCCCCAACTGAGCAAGGAGGAATGGAAGTCGGCGTGTAAGGTGTCCAAAAAATAAATGCTGCGGATGCTGTGAGAGGCAAAAGAATGGCAAATCCAACTGCAGACACAACAGCTGTCTTTTCTCCCTGCTTCCCCCAACCACAACTTTTAGAAGGTGCAGGAAGAGGGAAACCTGGCTGAGAGGCTTACGCGTTCAACAGCTTCCTCGCCTCCAGTGTATTCGATCTACAGACTAGAGTTAGAAAGAGCCAAGAGATGATGACGTGCCTCACAGAGGCAATTGGCTTATTCCTTTATGTGTCATTTATTAGCAAAGCTGATGTGTAGCTCAGTTGTATGTGTGTTTACGTGTGTGTATATCTATAGCCACATTATTTGAAGTTATTGGAATCTGGCTTGACTCGACAACAACATTATCTCACATTAACGATGGAGGTCTTTGCATCTCCAAAGTAAAGACTGGAAACCTGCTATGCTTGCTTGTGGCTTCCTGGACCACTGTGTTTTAAAGATGAACATACAAGGCCACGTCTGGATTACAAATTATGAACTGGCAGATCCATCGTGGAAACCTGCATATGCTCCAGAACCCTAAGATTGCCAGCTTTCTTTCTTTGTTTCATTGAACAAGATCCTAGGTCTCATACAATTCGGAGCTCATTGGGTTTCTGAGTAGTACTGCCAATGGTGAGAAGGGAAGATGTCTCCACTTTACACACATCTATGTTGGCAGAGAAGTGACCATGCTGCAATCAGATGTAATAGTGACTTGTTTGCCAGGGGTGTACTGGAGTGAAATAGGCACAAGAATTTTGTGACTATATAAAGGAGTTCTTCCTGAACACTTCTACAATCCAAGAATTTTTTTCCACAATTCAGCTTCCTAGTATTTTGTATCCACTGCTCATGTGGTGCATTTGGAATCCAATGTCTAAATCTGTTGTTGAAAACTGCCCTTACTTTCCAAAAAACAGTCTTGGATCTTTACTCGTGGGTTATGTGTTCTAAGATTTCTTTCTCATTCTGGTATGAGGGTTCATTAGAACACAGCTGGACTTATTTTGTCCTCAGAACAACCCTGAAGAGCTTGTGTGTTTCCCTGCTGAACAGGAATTTGAACCTGAGTACTCTGTTTCCAAATCCAGCAGTGAACTATGTCACAAGGACCCCCTTGCCTTTAAAAGCCTCTGTGCCCAAGCAATGCCTTTCAATGTAATCATAATCCCCATCCTTCTCTCATTCATCCCACTAATGCTGTCCCTGGCATTACTACTTCTGAAAAACATAGAGTGAAATGAAATAACACCAACACCCGTGAAACAAACTGGATTTGCCAAATTTGCATTTTGGTTTCTGATCTAAAATTGAACATCTTTGGTCTATTTCATGTGAAATGCTTTAACTTACTCTTATGCTATTTGTGCCATATGCAACTGCCGCTAATAGGAGACAGAGCACGTAACTAAAACCAAAGACAGATCGTCAAAGACAGACATCTGTTACAGACAGGTTTAAAGAAACGCAGTGCAGCCACAAGAAAATGTATTATTTGTGATTCAAACAAGGCATGCCCTCGTTTTCACGTTAATTTGCATCTTCAAGTAGACACTTCCTGTTCATCCTGTTGGAAAGGCAAACTGCAGTAGAGGAAGCAACAGCAGTTGCAATGAAATGCCTTTAAAAGAAAACTGTGGTCCCTTTCCCTATTGCTCTTCCACTGAAATTCAGTGACATGGTGGTGACAGTAATGCTTTTAAAACAAAGTGTGTGGAACAGTGTGTTTTGTTTTCCATGTGGCTTGCATTTTCTGGAGGCTTCTGAGAGTGCTATTCATGTGAGGCATGTGCTTTTAAAAAATAGCCTTTTTAAAAAGGTAAATTACACTTTCTGGAGCCACTGCCACCCAAGCATCAGAGCCTCACCTCCTCCCAACAACAGCTGGGTGGCTGGCCACAAGCCATGTGTTGCCTCTTGCATCATAGATTTTTAAATCAAAAAAATCACAAAGGGCTCTCCATCCAGTATAACAAAAATTAAAAGATCTGGGTAAAGTAGCACATATTAAGTAACTGGCAAAATGGAGTCACCAAAGGCGCTTGACACATCTCTGAACACAGAGAATTCCACTATGAGAATACCAGAACCAAGACGCTCTCACTCAACTCACTGCTCCCTGATACCCTTCCAACATTTCGCAGATAAAAATGGGGACGTGTGTGGTCAAGCAACATCAGAATGTGGTTAATGCGGCAAAAGTTATTAATAAGGAGGAAGGCGCAAACTGAGAGAGGCTGCAGCAGTTTGCTTTTGCCTGAGCTTGCTAGGAAGGGCAAGATTCTTCTTTCCCTCCCCGCTCTCCTCTGCCCCACTGAACTAACGAAGTGCAAATTAACTTTTGCACTTTGAACTCAGGTCACAGCAATGGATGTAAGCTGAGAACAAAGAGGGAAAGTGGGAAGAAGAGAGAGAAACTGGACCTTTGAAACGCAGTTGAAAAAGTGGAATGACAGAGAATTCATCACCACTGTCTCTGCGAAATCGTGACAGCTGTAGGGTATCCTCCCCAAATTCATAGACAGGACCACAAGTGGGACCCATTTCAAAGATCTCAAAGGCTATGCTGTGCAAGCCACAAGAGCCACCCAAACAAGTACTGTGCCCCCAACCCATTCAGAGTCCTTGTGAATCAATATCAATACCTTATCCATTTCTGATTAAACATATATGGTATTGTGCCATATGCCTTGATCTTAGGAAGCAGATTCATACTGAACTGGACTACTAGTTCATTTAGCTCAGCATTGTCTCTAAAATAACTGGCAGGAGCTCTCCAGGGTCTCAGGCTATGCCAGGCAATGCCAGGCATAGAAACTGTGTCCTCTTCCACACAACTTAGGCAACCCCTGAATCTCCTAACCACAGTGGCTCAAAAAAATTCAGGGTGTTATAGTCCAAAAAGGTAACCTTTCCAAGTTCTGATTTTGCATGCAAAGCATGTACTCTACCACTGGGCTACGTGCCGCCCACTCTCACAGTACAGATTATACCTCTTTGCAAAAGACCACATTTTATTGCTCTGTACAACCTGGGGAATATGGTTTCCTGCCTGGCACTCATATCTTTCTCCATCTCCATCTTACATGCAAATTCTTATTCGCCGGTCCTGAACTTCTGGGAATAACAAAGGAAAAGCAGAAGCTTCTATCCCTTAACCTCTAAAACTCCAAGTTTGAGCATCTGTTCTGAACTGGAACTGGCTGCAGTCCCAGAAACCTTCTCACACTATACAATTATTGTGCTACGTTCCACTTTAACTGCTATGGCAACATCTTATAGAATCCTGGAGCTTGTCATTTGGTGAGGCACTAGAGCTCTCTGGCTAAGAAATCTAAATACTCTCATTTTCCAAAGTGCAAATCCTAGGATTCCATAGGATGGAACTTGGCAGTTAAAGTGGTTAGTTTTCATACTACATGTTTATAATCACAGTATTATAAACACGTAGTGTGAAAACTAACACACATCACTCCTGTTAAATAAGCTTTATTGGTGGTAAATGCTGCAAGAGATCTACAGTAGAGAAGCTGATGGGTTCTAGTGCTCCCTCTCAGCAGGTGGTAGAATTGGCCCTCTAAACAATCAATCACATTATTTAAGCAACTAATTCAACCCAGAAACTCATTAGCCATCCCTGTGGAGGACTAATGGGGTCCCCAGGCTGGGGTGCACTCCCATTCCATATGTGACCACTGGAAGATTAACTCCTAATGTTTATATAGTGCAAACTCAAATAAAGGCAATTGCAGTGTATATGCAAGAGCCATCTCCTATCCAAACAGCTATGAGAATTGTTCAAGCAAGTTGCTAAGAGGAAAGGCTATTCCCCTGGTCTATTCTGGCCACCAATCTACCCCTAGCCTAGAAATTCCAAGCTAAAGTGAAACTATCTAGGCAGGGTCTCGTTGTTGTTGCTGTGTGCCTTCAAGTTGCTTCCAACTCATGATGGAACTGAGGTGACTCTATCATGGGATTTTCTATGACTGAATATGTGTGACATTCTCAAAGTCACCCAATGCATTTCCATGACTGAGTGGGGAAACAAACCCTGGTCCCCAGAAACATAGACCAATGCTCAAACCACTACCCCAAGCTGGCTACCAGGCAGGGTCTACTAAATGCAAATCAACCCTTTCTCTGCCATGGTTGTGATGCTAACAAGGACTCTAAAGCCCATTAGGCTGATGACAGGGGTCCCACTCTCTATAGAGCCACAGTCTGAAAAACCCTTACTTTGAATTAAAGAGCACTCCAGCAGCAGTTGTGCCTTGGCTGTCGTGGGGATGATACCATTTCCAAACTGTGGAAAGATTACTTTTTTGGACTATCACTCCCAAACATGATCCACAGCCAGGCTATGCTGAGGGATTCTGAGAGTCACCATCCAAAAAGCAAGTTGTTGGAGCTGCGTCAGTTTCAATTCCAGATCAGGTAAACAATTAAAGTCCCTCACTGTCTATTCCAAACCACCTAGAAAAGATTAGAGTAGAGCAGCCTTCCTTAATCTGGAGATCTCCAGAATTGCTGGACTGTAACTCCTTCCCCTGTCTGGCGTGGCCAATAGTCATATTAGCTGAAGATGAGGGGAGTTGCAGTCCATCACACACAGGAGATGCCAGCTTGGGAAGTCTGTAGTAAAGGGACAAGGAACAGTTACAGGTATCTAAATGGAAAACAGAGTTGAAGTCTGAAGGTGGTTGACATATGAAGATTACACAGTCTGTCTAGTTTCAGTAAACCTCAGACTATAACAATTACTTGGTGCTAGACTCAAAGCTGCTAACATAGATTCACAGCAATCACAACATACAATAAAAAAATATCTTCCAGTACATGGGAGAGTATCTTTATCTCCTGCTAATCAAGACAGCAATAAAAGTGTTAGAAACACACTAAGGAGCAATTAATCCGCATTCTTCCTAGGTGTACCAGGAATAACAGGGAGGGGACTGAACAGGAGTTGGGTTAAGAGGTAGACAGAGAGTCACAGGACTTGCTCTCATGTTATGTGTGTACGTACCTTCAAGCTGCCTGTCAGCTTATGGCAACTCCATGAATTCTGTAGAGTTTTCTAAAGCAAAGAATACTCAGAGGTGGTTTGGCTAGTTCTTTCCTCTAAAATATAGCCTACTGCACCTAGAATCCATTGGTAGTCTCCCATCTAAGTACTAACCAGAGCAGACCCTGTTTAGCTTCCAAGATTAGATGAGATCTGATGCCTTTAGGGTACCAGAATGAAGCAACAAGCCATTTTCATGATTCTATAACCTGCTGTTGTGTGTGGCACTTCGCAAAAGATACCTGGAAATTTTAATTTTTAAAATGTATGCTTTCCCATCCCCCAGAAACTCCAGCATTTACACTTATTTATTAGAAATTACTGCATTTTAAAAAGATTTCTCACACATCCAGCTCTCAAATGGTATTATTTCCAAGAATAAAAAATGAACATGCACCCAAGAAATCACTTTAGTCCTTAAACCTGGTCCCAAAACAGCTCAAGGTTAGCAGTTTACCAATCAAATAAGTATCATCTGAAAGATATGCTCTAATACTAACACATTTGGGATAGATCAGCAACTAGTACATGTGGAAATAAAAAAAAAATCTAACTATGCACCTCACAGGAATAGACACATTTTAAGTGTGAAGGGCAAATTTACAGTGCAACTGATTTATGCCTGTAAATGGAGGTGGGAGAGGAAAAGGTGAGTTCACTGAGCAAAGGAGTGGAGTGGAATGGATTGGGTGGGTGGGAGAAATGACTTAGGATGGAAATGCCAGGTTGCCAATGGCAAGGAAGCCATCTGGAGGGGCAGCAGTCCAACCTGTTACGAGCCCTAGAAACCCAACAGGGGACTGGGGACAAAGTGAGCAAAAAAAACGGGTGGGAAAGGTGGTAGGGCACAGATAAAGGGGGTATCTCTCCTAAAGAAGATGATCCCATGGCTAGGAAGTCAGGGGAGGGGTGGGGGAGGGAGGTGTGAGTGCTCACCAAAACGGGCCTGGAGTCCTTGTCGCTGCCGGGTGTCTCCATGCTGCCTGGGCCTGGTGTTATGTGGACAGCAGTGGCTCTGCCCGACTGCTGGGGGCTCGGGTTACAAACATACTGCTACATTTGCAAACTGCTGGGGTATATTTAGCCTAGGGACTGGACATCCCAGCAATGGGGTTGGGTGGGGGTGGGAGACTATGCCAAGAGTCATTCTGGTTGACTTCCATGTAGAAAGCAAATGCTCTGGCTTGGCGGGGGGCCGGTGGGTCGATGAGTGGATGAGTAAAGGGGGAAAAGAGCAGCACCTGGTGGAGGCTCCAGCATGATAACAGAAGAGTCTGTGATGTAAGACATTCAGGGTTAGAGTGACTAAGAAAACATTTGCACAATTTCATATCTTAAAGTCCCAACATATCTGAGCTTCCCCTTTCTAACTGGGATGGGGGAATAACCCAACCCCTTTAAAAAGAGTCCACTTTCTATCATATTTGAAGGTCCCCAAGGCCATTTCCACACCAGACTGTTACAGTACTATTACTCCACTGTCGACATCCTATGGAATCCTGGGATTTACAGTTTAGGGAGGGGCCTCAGTGTAGCAAGTGCATACAGGGTTATCTGCCTGACTCAAGTTCATCTGAGGACACTACCTTCAAGTCACAGGATGATTCTAATTCTGCACAGATCTGAGAGTGCAAAATCAATGGAATGCATGCTCATCATTCTTATTGTGAACTACGACATTTCATTTGCATGCTTTCCTGTCTTTTGAACCCAATATTCAGCAGAGACTCAGCATGCATGGGGAGGGCAAGGAATGATTTATACCTGAATAAATGAAGGACAGTTGGGGATTATGAACAGAATAGTATAAATGGGGATCAGAAGGGCAGAAATTTAATTCCCAGGCCAGCACACCACATCTTATTGTCTTAGAGAGAAGAATTAGAATTTTGACCCCATAGGACTGCTGATATGCAGAGCACGTACTGATATAATACTTTGAATGAACAAGAGTTGAGTGGGTTTTTTATTTTCTCCTTTTTGTTTTTAATGCCTGTTGCTTCTTCTTTTCACAACTGTGCCTGTATCCTGGGTGGCTGATGAAGATAAGAAGGGTTTTCACAATGAGGCTTAGAATGTACCAAGCAAACAAGCTGAGAGGCTATCTCTGCACCTCTTTCTCCTCCAAGAGAGAAAGAGGGTGCTGACATAGCAGAGGCATTTCTGGAATTCTGGCATTCCAGGTGGTTGCCCAATTGGTCTCCACAGTTGGACGCTTCATAAGTACTTCTATAAGGGGCAGAAAGGTCATCCTTCCTTAGGTGTTCTGATAGCAGCGCTCCTTAAATCCATGGATTGGGGCCGGTCCCCGAGCCATTACCTGCCAGGCCCTAGAGAGTTTCCAGGAAAGAAATAAAGAACTACAGCAGATGGAGTTCCGCAGCCCTGAAACAGCCATTGAGAAAGCTCTTTCTGAGGTCCTCATCAAGTGTACATGTGAAAGTGGTGAAACTGAGAAAGCTCTCCCCTGCAGATGTTAAACCTTGTACTGGTTTGTATTAGGAGATATGGTCTTTCAGATAGTCTGGACCCAAGCTGTGCAGGCCTTTAAAGGTCAAAACCAGCACTTTGAATTCTATCCAGAAGCTGACTGGTAGCCAATGAAGCTGTTGCAACAGGGAAGTCACATGATCCCTGTAACCAACTCCAGTCAACAGCCTGCTTGCAGCATTTTCGACCTGTTGAAGTTTCCGAGCAGTTTCCAAAGCCAGCCCCACACAGAGCATGTTACAGTAGTCCAAACAGGATGTAATCAAGGCATGTGTCACCACAGCCAGATCTGATTTCTCAAGACACACTAGTTTTAACCATGCAAATACACTTCTGACCTGAAATCTGGGCATCCAGGCTCAGATCTGAGTCAAGGAGCACACCCAAACTGTGAACCTGAGATTTCAGGGGAGTGTAACCCCATCATCCAGCATAAACTGAATCTCTATTCCTTGATCTGCCTTCTAACTGACCAGGAGCACCTCTGCCTTGTCTGCATTAAATTTCAATTTATTCACCCTTATTGATTCCATTACTGACAGCAGACCCTGGTTTAGGACAGTTTGATTCCTTGGAATTGGATGGAAAGGGGGAGAGAGCTATGTGTCATCAGCATACTGATGACTCTGAACCTCAAAACTCCAAATGACCACTCCCAGCAGTTTCATCTAAACATTTAACAGCATATTCCTCATGCCTCTTGAAATTTTCCAACTCCTTGGTCTAAAAATGGAACCATGTCATTGCTTTGATACAACAAACTCAACCAGCATGAAGAATAAGCTTTCTGCACTTGGGATTTCTGTACAAGATACGTAGAAAATGTCTTGCTGGGGGATACATGGTGCATTTAAAGAGGGCTAAGGACACAATAGAAGATCTAATTAAGTGTGCATAGATGAACAGGGATCCCCTTATGTCAGCCTTGGCATAAATAAGCTTTTCTCTAACCACATGCCTTTCTACCATTTTTTGAATTGGTTAGGTTAGAGTGAAAGCTGCAGAAGATCCCTCCTCCCAACACTCAAAGGTTGCACATGGCTTCTTTTCTGAATTCTGAAATAACATCTTATTCATTTCCAATGCTTAGAATTTGGTAACTGGGCCTTTTCTCAGTCCAAGTAGCAAATAAATGGAAATTGCACATCCTGCCAGAACCTATAGACATGATTCCCTGTTTTTGACAAAAAATAAAAAAATAAAAAAGACATTGTGGGGGTGATGGGGGAATCTGGTAGGGTGCATTGAGTCTGTGGTTCATACCCTTCAAGTTGACCCTAACTCACGGTGACTCTAAGATGAACCTATCATGGGGTTTTCAGAGGTAGAATCATAGAGTTGGGACGAGCAAGTCCAACCCCCTGCTACGCAGGAACACACATCAAAGCCTTTCCAACCCATGGCCATCCAGCCTCTGCTTAAAAATCTCCAAAGAAAGAGACTCCACCACACTCTGACACAGTATATTCCACTGCTGGACAGCTCTGACTGTCAGGAAGTTCTTCTTGAGGTTCAGGTGGAATCTCCTTTCCTGCAGCTTGAATCCATTGCTCCTTGTCGTAGTCTCTGGACCAGTGGAAAACAAGCCTGCTCCCTCCTCGACATTACATCCCTTCAAATATTTAAATATGGCTATCATGTCCCCTCTCTGATTTATCCTTGCCTTCTTCTAAGGCTGAGAGTGTGACTTGCTTAAGCTCACACAGTGGATTTCCATGGGTTTCTAACTCTGGGCTCCCAGAGGCCTACTCCATTGCTCAAGCTACTACATCACACTCTTTCACAGTGACTTCGTATAGCTTTCAAACATGCCTTAGCAATCATGAGGGCTTGAACACTGTTTGAAACAAAGGAAACTTGGGCTAATCAAGATTCTAAAATCTTTACATGAAATTTGCAAGACTTACATGGGATTCTATAGACATAGCCTATCCTCTACAGGCACAGACCTAAAGATGCTAAATAGCCAGGGGAACAGCTTTTCTCTGCCACAGCGAAGTACAGTTTGTCTCTTCTTGATTCACAATTGATTCCTCTCTTGCCAACTTCAGGGTTCTTTCTTGATTTAGTGTCTCCGCTGAGACTTTGCTTGAATACTAAGTGCCTGAGCAAACTGGATCACACCTTCTATGTCTTCCCTTCTATGCCTTCAATTTAATATCAAATATCTTTATCAAATATCTTTAATATCTTTTAAGATCAAAGTAATCCCCTGAATCTGGTATCTTAAAAACTCTGCTTCCTTGACCCTGTAGCAGCAAATTTTTGAGTCTTTAGTAAGTTGATCTCTCAAATCACTGCAATGATAGAGGTATAACTCAATTAATGAAGTTGATGTGTTCCTTAGCATAATTCATTTAACAGAAAATTTGGTACCAGAGGCAGAAATAATATGGAAAGAATAGGAATAGGTTCGTGCAGCACAAAAAAGAAGGGCAGTTCAACATGTGTCAGCAAATCTTTTATCTAAAATAGTAATACAACTGTGAAATTAAACAACCAGGTCAGGTAAGCCTTGCATAAATAAACAGAACATTAATTCTCAGTGGAAGCCTGATGAGAAGCAGAAGAGTAATTAAACCATCATAGAATCTGGTCAGAAAGTATGACCAGATTGGGGCTCAGCCTTTGGTGAGGGTGTAGCCAAACGGCTTTTTATGATACTTGTGACTTTATGATACTTACTGAGCCGAAGAGCTCTCTCGCTGAGAAGTCTAAATGCCCCTCCCTAAACTACAAACCCCCGAATTCCACAGGATGTTGGAAGTGGAATAATAGCTCTATAACAGTGTAGTGCAGAAAGGCCCTATGTGTTTCTCCAGTCCCCTTTCACCATGCTCCCAGTGTTGCTGCTGCTAAAAAAATGTCCAGATGATCAGGAAATAGGAAGGTGTTTAACAGTCTGTAAAGAGGAGCTTGTTTATCAGAGGCTTTGTTAGCTGTAGCACATTTGTATTTGCATCCAGATCTCCCAAAGGGCAGCTTAGATTCTAAGAATTTTGGAATTAAGAATTATAAATGAAATCAATGTTAACGCATAAATACAAAAACAAACAAGTACATTAGCTAGATACAGTGACTTATCCAAAGGAATTTAACTTCAGATCTCCACACCTCTAGACGCATTTCTCAGAGTTGTGCAGTGGGACTGAGTGATGCTTGCTGACCATACCCTATATCTCCACAGCCTACTCCCAACCACTTCTCCTCCGTCTGTGAGCAATAGGAGGTTTAAGGTAAGAGCTGATGGGAAGAAAAACTAATTTGCATCCTCACCCACCCAATTCAAGAGTTGCTTGTTTGAGTTTCAAGGGCATGAATAAAGTCCCAGCTAACTACCGGTCCATATTGACTTACCATTCAACAATACATTCAATAAATCTATCTTGGGTGGGACAAACCAAGAGTTCAGACCAATGTCTCTTGAATAAGCCATCAGAAATGTTCACATACTGCCCTCTGCTGGGCAACGATGGAAAGTGCAGCTCCAAAGGGAAGGGGAGGAGGTTGTGTGGGAAGACTCCTGGGGTCTCATATAGCTCAGACACTAATTAGGACTTTTAATTCCTCTCCAAACCATGCCTGAGCTCCTAGCTTCCAGGCAGTTGAAACTGTCCTCTTTGAATGCTACTTGCTCAGGTTCAGAAATAACTTTTAGCCATGACTTAAGCCTACTCCCTCACTCCTCGGTCCTGTGGCAGCTCTCAGAATCACAAAACACCTCTACTGTGGATGGGAGGAAGCAAGCAGCCTGCTGGCCCTTTAAATGTGTTCTGGTGCCCTGCGGGAGGCCTGATGCTCAAGGAATCTCCTCCATAGCAACTGCCTCCTACGTCATCACTATGGCAACAAAAGTCCAGGTCACAGATTCCGCCCCCCCCTCGCCGCTTCAGCTGTCTTTCCATTCCTCTATCTTTCCAATCACATATTTGGAATTGTTTGTGTGTGTGTGAGTGTGTGTGTGTTGGAGGCAGAATATCACCAGGCCTGGGAATGATGTACATATTATAATAGGCTAGAATATTATTCACAACATTGTAATAATTAAACTGGAGCAATGGGACCTTGATAAATTTCTTCCCTATGTGTTTGCGTCCATGTCTGCTTTTATGCAAATCAGATAGTTGGGCTGCCTCATGAGATTTTACAATTTTTAAAAAAATAAATAAAACTGATCCTCAATTTTATACAATAGGAATTTTCCCCCTGAATTTGCATTCTTATTTTCATACTAAACACATTCATGTTGAAATAAGAGCTGAAACAGAAGTGAGGAATTTCTGGCTTTCCAGATGTAGGTGGACGCCAGCTCCCATCATCCCCAGCCAGCATGGGCATGGGACAGAGATGAATAGGGTTAGAATACTACAAGATTTGGAGAGTCAAAGATTCCCCGTTTATGTTTTATTGTGTTCCTCTAGGACAGGACTTGAGTAAGCAACCTGCTATACTTCAGATGTTGGTGAATTACTGTTCCCATCATCCTGCACCTCTTGATTAGGCTAAGTAGATTGATGGGAACTGAAGTCAAAACAACCTGCAGAGGCTCACACTTTCACCAACACTGCTACACCTTAAAAGTGACTTACTTCCACGTAAAATTACAGCATCTGTTTTGATCAGCAACAATCCATGTTATACTTTTGAAAAAATGGGGGGTGAGATCCTTCATCACAGCTTGTGATGTCTAACCTCATGACGCTGAAGCTGTGCTTCTGACATGATACACAAAGTTTAACAGTGTGCAAGAGGACAGAGTGCAGGATATTCTGTTGCACAATGGGGGCTCTCATAGTACGACGGGACACCACAAAAAGTGGGGACCACAGGGGACCCACAACTGTCCTCTGTCTTCTGTTCTGCATTGCCACGGCCCTGTGTCTTTGCTGGGGACTGCTGCAGCCTGTCCTGCAAAATGCTGTAATGTTAAGTACATTGCCTAACAGCCACAGGGCTTGCTCTGCTTATGCCATGACCTCGATGGTGCAGCTATGACAACACTCCCCTCCTGGGAACGTGATCGTTGCACGATTTGTACTACTAAACTACGCAATCATAAGTTAGTTTACAATACCATACATCCCCAAAAGGATGCCAACCTAGATTTCATCTTCATAGTCGTGGTCAATGCCTTTTAAAAAACCAAATACCAACAGAATAAGATGAACTGAGCTCAAAAGCCATATAGTAATCTGCTGGAGTCTTAGGCCATTTCCGCACTACACTGTTATAATGCTATTATTCTCCTTTCAACATCCTATGGAATCTTGGGGCTTGCAGTTTAGAATTCTCAACCAAAGAGCTCTTTGGCTCCAGTAAACTACAAACCCTAGAATTCCACAGGATGTTGAAAGTGGAATAATAGCACTACAGTAAAAACTTGAATCTCATTGTAAGATGCCATGAGGTTCTTAGAATTTCAATTTCCAAGTGAGGAAAAGGTGGGGTCGTGTTTTCATATGTGGTGGACCTGTAAGATAGCAAGGAAATTCTGGAAGGAAATACATTATGAAATTCAAAGAATTTATAATTTAAATGTTGAAACGAAGCCAGAATTTTATCTGTTAAATATACTAGGGCAACAAAGAGAAATAAGGTGTCACCAGAAGACATTGTTATACTTGATAACTGCTGCAAGACTGATATATGCGCAACATTGGTAAGAAAAGAAATATGTTGATATAGAAGAATGGAAATTTAAAGTCCTGGATATGGCCGAGATAGAAAAGTTAACATTTTCTTTGAAAAATAAACCTATCCGGAACTTTGAAAGGGAATGGAGGGAAGTTTTAAACTGGATAAAGACACAGTATAAAGAAGAAAAAGGAATAAAGTAAGATTGTATGTAATGAAATGCAACAATGTAATAAGGTAATATAACAAAGCAACAATGTAATAAAGTAAGATGTAACAACGTAAGATCATCTTTTCCTTTGACTTTGCAGTAACAATGTATGAATGGCATGAAACAAGCAGATTCAACTAGATAACAAGCTTGGAAGTGGGGAGGTTTTTTTTTTTTAATTTTCAAGTATAAACTTTAATAAAAATATCTTAAAATAAAATTTCCATTTCCATTTGGTGGCCAAACCCTGGTTTGTTTGTTTTTTAAATTGCAGATGTGTTCTAATTGGAACATAACATTAACTGCCTGAAGTTTAAGACTGGAAAGAGCTACAAAAGAAATATGGCCATTGCTCATTAAAGGTCCATTCTGCGCCTACAGTCAATTTGCCACTGGGCTCTCTTATCTCTCTGCATTGTGCAAGTCCTCATCCAAACACCTGCAAAGACTTTGAAAAAGAATACATCATGCAGTACAAAATGTGCAAATTTACTTAGCTAGAATTTGAATTTTCATATATGTATTTGTGCAAATATGCACACGTACATGCATGGTAGTACAGAAACTAAATTTCAGATGGTGTGTGGTTAATCTCTAAACTGCAACATAAAATCCAGGCTATGCATTCATGGGACATTGGCACACTATAATCCTGACACACATAAGCAGCCATACAGAAAATTGAGACAAAAGTTGTTGCTGTTGTTGTCAAGTTGACTATGACTTATGGAGGCCCTATGGGATCACCAATGGGATCACCCTATCATCAACAGACCTGTTCAGATCTTGCAGACTCAGGGCCATAGCTTCCTTGATTGAGTCTATCAGTCTGTAATGAGGTCTTCCTCTTTTCCTACTGCCTTCCACCTTACCAAGCATTTTTGTCTTTTCTCAAGTCATGCCTTCTCATGTTATGTCCAAAGTACAACACCTTCAGTTTATTCATCTTAGCTTCTAGGGAAAGTTCAGGCTTCAGTTGCTCTAGGACCGATTTATTTTTTTTAGCAGTCCAAAGTATCTGTAGAGCTCTTCTCCAGTACCACATTTCAAATGAGTTGATTTTCTTCCTATCAGCTTTCTTCATTGTTCAGCTTTCATAACCATACTTAGAACTGGAAATGGGATGGTGTGGACAATCCCTAACTTTAGTATCCAATGATATCTCTTTACAATTCAGGATCTTGTCTAGTTCCTTCATAACTACCCTTCCAAATCATAGTCTTCATCTGATTTCTTGACTGCAGTCTCTATTCCAATTAATGACTGATCCAAGGTATGGAAAATCGAGAACTGTTTCAATGCCTTCATTGTCTACTTTAAAGTCATATAAAATGTCTGTTGTCATTATTTTTGTTCTCTTAATGATCAGCTGTAAACCTGTCTTTGCACTTTCTTCCTTGACTTTCTTCAGTAACCATTCCAAGTCTTTGCTATTTTCTGCTAGTAGTATCATATCTTAAGTTTTTGATGTTCCTTCCTCCAATGCTCACACCTCCTTCCAGAGGCTGAGAGTCGCCCAAGGTCACTCAGTGGGTTTTCATGGCCGAGTGGGGATTTGAACCCTGGTCTCCAGAGTTGCAGCCAATGCTCAAACCACTATATCATGCTGAGTCTGTCTTTCTTAGGGATTAGAAGGTATATTGAGTGTTTCCAATCTGTGGGCCATTGTTTTGCTTAACACATTTGCTGACAGATTTTAGTTACTACTAGAGTAAATTCTGTCTTTGTAGTTTGACACAGCACTATTGGTCTGTTCCCCCAAGTGCAGCTTTCACTTTATTACCTAAAGTTGTAAGTTCATCTTTAAATGGTTTTTCCTTGAATGAATCTGTTACCCTTTCAAATCTTTTACATAGTTCTTCAGTGTATTGTTTCTACTGTCTTTTCATTTTTACTTGGACATGTAATGTTTGCACTGCCTACCCAATTTTGGTTTACATTTCCCTTTGATCTCCCAGATCTTGTAGAAGAGGTCCCTTGTTCTTCCCCTCTATTGACGTCTTCTATTTCTCTGCATTGACTATTATGGTAGTCACTGAACAGTTGCATTCAGGGTTCTGACCCTAATTCTGTCCCCTTTACTTTTGCTTCTCAGCTGTCCTTAACTGCTTGAAGAGTTTCATCTGTCATCCATTAGGGATTTTCTTTTTAGCTGCAGATAGTGTCTTTCTATATTCCTCCCTGTCAATGTCCCTGGCTTCATTCTAGAGTTCTTCTGGCTCCTGAACAATTAGTCTTAAGTGTGCAAACCTATTTTTTGCATTATTTTTAAATTCTATGGGAATGTTCATCAGGATGTATTTTGGTATGATGGTTGGTTTAGTGCTCTTCTTTAGCTTTACTCCTATTTTTGATATCAGCAGTTCAAGGTCAGTTAGGTAATCTATTTGATTTCTGTATTGGCTATCAGGTGATGTCCATCTATACAGTCACCTCTTTGGTTGCTCAAATGTTTTTACGATGAACAAATTGTTGGCCTGGCAAAATTCACTCAGTTGCTCTCCTGCTTCATTTCCTGATCCTAGGACAATTTTTTCTACAGTCTTTGATTCAGCTCTGTTTTCTACTTGTGCATTCCTATTGCCTATGATTAACAAGAAGTCTTGTGTTGGTATGTGACCAATTTTCTCCTGGACTCCAGCACAGAATCTTTCAATTTCTTCTTCTTCTGCCTCTGTAGTTAGAACATGAACTTAGATTATGGTTATGCTGGTGGGTTTTCCCCAAAGTCTTACTGATAGTATTCCATCAGACTTTGCATTATATCCTTTGATTACTTTTGCTATATCTCTCTTTAATACCAATGTCACTCCATTTCTTCATAAATTTTCATTTCCCAAGTAAAATGTTTAATGATCTGACTCAGAATGTCTCTTTCTTTAGCTCACTTTCCCCAAGTATTGCAATGTTTATACAATCCATTTCTTGTTGTACTATGTCTACTTTCCCCAGATTCATGCTTCTCTCATTCCACGTTCCTATGTGTTGTTCAGCTTTTGACTTTCCTTTTACCTCTGAAAGCGTCAACAGCTGAATGTCCTTTTGGCTTGAGTCCAGTTGCATCATTAGCCATAATGCTATTTGTAGTAGTCCTTTATTTTACCTCAGTAGCATATTGAGTGCCTTCTAACCTGGGAGTGTCATCTTCTGGCACTATCTCTTCTTTCATTCTGGGTTATCTCATCACAGGATTTTCACAGTAAAAGACATTCAAAAGGGGGTTAACATGCCTCCTTCTGCACAGTCCTAACAAGTGTTAGCTATGGTGCCACTGCTGGTGTCTCTGAGAGATCCTCAGCCAATGTGACCCCAACTACTACTGCTGCTGCCCAGTAGCTGTCTGGCTCCTTAGCAAAAGCTTGTCTGACATGGGAAACCTTACCAGCAGCATCACTATTGTCAGCATATTCTCTTCCCTCACAGAAGCATGCAATCCTACCACCACAGAAACATAATGCCATGGTGAGGAGACATACGCTGCCTCTTCTTAATATTAGTAGAGAATGACTCCAGGAAGTAATAGGCAGGGTTTAGAAAAGACAGTTTTGGCGGTCAAAATTCAACTATTAGGCCCTTTCTGTGTGACACACCCAACCCACCATGGGGACAGGAGAAGGATAGGGATGGGACAACACTTATGCACGATGTCAACTCAGACCCATCCTTCTCCTGTCCCCAGGTTGCACCACAAATTGCACCACAAATCATTGATGGGTTTTCCCCACCAATGACTGGCAATCACACCACCCTCCCACCACACACTGCACTTAACCTTTGCTGTGGAGGTCCTGGAAGCGCAATGGCTGCGCTTCCTGCCCCAGTGCAGCCTGGAACAGTACCTGGCTGCACTGTGGCAGGAAGAGATGTGGCCATCACGCTTCCTGGTTCCCACAGCTGCAATTGTCATGGGGCACCACCAGGACAGAGGTAAACCGCAGAAAGGGCCAGAGTCTCAATTAGAGCAGGCCTGTTGTATGAATGAAACTTGCATGAGTACTAAAATGCCACATATTATTGATTCAGTGGATCTACTCCAGTTGAAATTAACCAATAGATTTTGGCAACTGAGTACAGCTCCCAGAAATCATTAGCCCAGGTGCTTGTTAAGGGATTCCAGGAGTTGTAGTCCAAAATGATAACATTTCCAAGTTGTGAAGGAAAATATCTATTTATCTTACCTCATATATCTTCTGGGTTTTTTTTATACATAAGACCATGAATTTTGCCCTGATGTAGAAACCACAAGAGTGGTCTCTGTCAAAAGAGAAAATATTTTCTCTGTTTGATTTGCATCCACCTTCTACAATCTACTTTGCAAGGACTTAGTTATTTCTTTTAACACTGTGTTCCAGAGACTCAGCCAGCTGGAGAATTGCTATGGCAACCTTTTCGCTTCCCTCTGCAATGGATGAAGAGGATTCCATTTGTTTTTGAAGATGCTTCTTGCTAAGGAAAGAAATAGATAAGAGTAGCTGAAACATGGAGCCATTAAATCTGGGGGTGGGGAGAGATGGTGTTTTTTCCCCTCTTTTGGGCCAGATATCAAATCTGAGAGTCAATAAATCAACTGGAAAAACCTATCACTATGACTGCACACCCATCGGCAACAGCTGGAAGGAAACAGAATCTCAGAGTTCCAGATGGGTTTACAACTCATGGGCATCTCCATTGCCTAAACAGGATTTGCAGTGAAATGGAACACAGCTAACAAGCCAGTGATGGTTTAAAAAGACAGGACAGCCCAGGTCAGCAACCAAGATGTGGGAGGAGAGGAAATGGCTT